>JANFOE010002237.1:0-27949 GCA_025667525.1 Glebionis coronaria
AATGAGCGCAAAATAGATCTTGTACTGTATACAATAAATTAATGTTACATTGCTTCTAAACCCTTTTCATATAACTTACTGAGATATTTAAGTTGATGTAATTTTCTTTTGGAAAAATATCAAAAAAGTCTAAAACTTTTTTTTATTTCTCACAAGAGCCTTTAACTCTTCTTTTTCTGAAAAATGACTTATTTTTTAGGGCAACAGGGCAATTGGGTGCAGAATGCGCCGCGTGTCTTCTGTTGCTCTATTTTGGGGCAATTGCCCTACTTCTTTGTTGCCCTGGACAAAATGGGGCAAAATGGGAAAAACATATTTTTTTTTTATTAAATGACATGTTGCTCTAAATTTATGGACTCTTTTGATCATTTTTCTTTTTTTTTTTTGCTATCTACATATTTTTAATTTTTCTATACAGTGGGAACATATTCTTTTTGGTAGAGGTGGCAAAATGGATGGGCGGGCTATACAGGTGACGGGCTAAATGGGCGGCGGTCCAAACGGACGGCGGGCCAAACAGGCATGGGCTAAATGAGCACGAGCCAAACAGGCGGGCGAAATGAGCGGGTTAAACGGGCGCAAGCTAAAAAGGGAAAAAAATATGAAAGCATAAAATTCAAAAATATAAATACTTGTTTGAAAACCGGGGATAAAAAATTAAATATAAAATATCCGCCAAGTAGCTTAATTAGTATTTTACATGTGCGCCATTTAAACCAATTTTGCTTCTTACATGTGCGCGCGTTTAGCCTATCAATATAAAAGAATAGGCAAAAGGTATCTCAACTTTTTTTGAAAAATATAAAAAAAATGCTTATATCTATCAAAATGAGGAAAATTTATCACCTCTACTTTTTTTTCGTCATAAACGATACTATATATTTATATCTGCTAGATGCTTTTGGTATGTGTATTTTGTGATGTTTGGATCCTTTGGTGAATACCCACCTTGATGACTCGATTTTGCCTCGTTGGATAGTTTTTTTTTTTGAACGGCGCCTCGTTGGATAGTACTTGTGCAATGAGTCAAAGAAGACCCAATTCAAGTTTGTCAACGCAGATGGTTCAACAAAGGTTAAAATGCTACATCATGGTCGAATGCTATATCAACCAATTGTTTATATCAGCATAAAACATGAAACTAACAATTCTGAACCATAATCATGTCCAAAGAATTGTAGTCCACAATGCATATACATAATGCATTTTTTCATCAATGTTGATATGGGGTGTAACTCATCAACCTTTGCAAATTAAAATTGCAAACTACATACAAACTACCTACCTACACATTTCCACATAAAATAAGTTATATGACGATTTGTATTTATAAGGGTCCAACATAAGGAACGCAAAAAATGCAATTTGCAAGACTGGCACAACTTGCTAAGAAAAAGAATATAATCCCCGAGGACATTCACTTTGACTATACGTAAAATCTAACTATTATCAAATATTCAAATCAGCTGACATCTCAAAAGCTCTAAAATCCCTTTTCCGGGTATAGCAATCTACAAATCAGAATGTTAAAATAAAACCCACTGGCATATACAAACCAGAAAAGAGCAACTTAAAGTTTGGGCTTTAATTAGAGCTTTAATTTACCATAATGTATGCATTTCGATTTGCAGTTTTAACAGCCAATTCAATACCCTTTAATCAGAATCGAGAAGGATTTCAAAAGAGATTTTCATGAATTCAACATATCAAAAAAGATCCAGATGATTGAATCACTAATATTTTGAATTTCATGGGTCCAATGTAGAATCTCTCACTTTCTATGAGGTATAGGAGTCAGTAATCATACGACATTACTTGAACTTTCTTAAAAATAGGGTTTGTGCCTTTTTTTGTTAACTTTCTGTAATAACTCTATTGACAATAGACATGAAATGATTGGGAACATATGTGACTAATAAGAAAATGAACACACCTTATGGGCTCAAACAAAATAGTAACGGCGTGGTTAGATACAATATCTCAAGATAGCCATTACGTGGTATATAATCACACTTACAACTCATTCATTTTGGAGTCCAACTGGCGAGTATCGAACTAAGAACCTTCTAGTGTGGCGCCATGACTGCAAAGAGCAACGAAAAAGATTAATCTCAGTAGATGCATATAAAAAAGGCTCTGCGGTAGATAATATCGATTTACACTGAGTTTAGAAAATAAAAACGAATATAGAACCTTAATTCCAGCTTCATTGCAGATACGCATGGAGGAAGTTCATTGCTATGAAACCAACTTTGCTGAGGAAGGAATGATCTAACACAAAGTCCAATTATACCATCAGAGATGTCACCCCATTCTCCTTCTGGAAACAGTGGCAAATCTAAATGGAGCATAGTAGGTGAAAACTCGTGCCTGCTCTGGAAGCCATCTTCTTTACAGCCAATCTTCGAATCATGGTAAAAAGCAACATGTACTGCTACAAACCAAATATAATACGACACCAGAAGGCCGTATCAAAAGGTCAATTCAGAAGGCCGTATCAAAAGATCATGCTAGAAGGCTGCATCAGCATCAAAGGCTGCAAAAGCAGGTTGCATCATAAGGTCACATCAACAACTCATACAAAAAGGCAGCATCAACAATGTGTATCAGAAGGCCGCATAATCAGCAACCCACATCAACATAAAGCATCACCACACCGCATTGGAAGGCCGTATCAGAAGGTTGCATCAGTAAGCCGCATCAATAGAATAATGTCATCAGCAAGCAAGCTGCAATACGTAATATGGCTCGTGTTATGCTAAATGAAAGATATATTTAAATTTCAAAAAGTATTAGAATTGGAAAATAAATTTTATAAAACAAGTGAAATAACCATGAAATAAAGAAATGATTAGAGGGAGACATCAGACTATCTCATTGTTACAGTTACGCAAATAGCATGTCTCATACTATGATCCTGAAAATACATACCTAGCAAACGTAATCCACGACCCCTTCAAATATAAGCCTTTAACTCAGCAAATTATCTCACCACTGCAGACTTTATAGTTTACACCACTACTCAATCCCTTCAAATTGGTCAGATATCTAAATTGCCTGGTTTCACCCTATCTATCACCTACTGACGTACACCTATTTTTCATCAAAGCCCTCATAATAGATGTAATTATACTTTGAAATTTATCATTTATAAACCTGATTTCAGGATCCATCTGTCTATTATTCTTTTCATGAAAAAATTAAAGTCGACCGGCAAGTGTGTGTTCAATTTTGACAAAAAAAATAGGAAGCATAAAAGGTTATTTTGTAATTTTGCCACTAAAGGTAACTTGCATTTTTCAAAAGCAATTTCCTATGAGCATAAATCATTAGACCTTCTCGAAGAGCTTCTGATGTAATCATAATTTTGCACGCTATATCTGAACTATTTGTATAGTGGAAAATGACAAAATCAGTAAAATAAGATATTGAAATAACTTACAATCACTCGGTTCTATATCCGAGAACACCACTTCAAATCTCCTCAAATGCAACATAGAGTAGTAAGGGTTCAAAAAGGACTTTGTATGAACACTTTCAATGATACTGGAAATGTGTGATCAATCCATATTGCTCTGACGTATTAATGACTCATCCACTTGCTGCATAGTTTTACAGTCATTTGAAAGTATAAGAGTTCGACAAAACACATCCTCATATGTCCAAATTTCCCGTATTAGAAGAAACTTGATTCCCACCAATACCAAAATAATTTTAAAATAGACGAATAAAAACCTTGTCAATAGTGATCATTAAGATGCAACATTAGTGAAATCATTGTCCAAGCTGCAAGTTAAACAAAATGAATTTACGTGGCATTCTGTTTTAGTCAATGACCCATTATACTTCAGTTTCTATCTAAGCAATATACTCATCACATAATTTCTCGGATTCAGGACTATGATCGTGTTCAAGAGAGTGGACTAATCACTTATCTCGGTACAAAAGCTTTAGCATCTTTGTGTAGGTACGAAATTGTAATACTGAAGTTTAAATTATATCAGAAGTTGGATGTTCGAAACAGAAGCTTAGACTCAGTGAATGTTTTCAGAACTTTTGATACCCTCTTAATATTATTCATCGCCTTATGTCAGGTATTGGGTTTATTGAATAGATGTAAAAAGTATGTGAATTCATAATCATTCTTTAGCTGAATAATGTTATCATTATCCTAAAAAGACAACTACAGGCCCAAGGGTAGTAATTTTAACTAACTGTATATGATCCAAGTTTCAATTGTGGCTAGGTGTAAACAAATCTAAAGTGCGCTTACCAGCAAAATAAAGAACAAACTGAAGAGGGCGGGTGTGAAATTCCCTATATAACAAAAATCACTAATCTTGATAACTTTTTCCATCATCGGATACAAATTGATACATAGTACAAAAACAATGAGATTACGGGGTATTTGGCCAGTTGGGGGGACCTTAACAAAAGGTGCAATAATAATAATATAATGAAATTTTCCATAAGACTTTCTTAAAAGCTATCTGATGGAAACAAATAAAAGGCTTTATGTTAACGATATAATCCCATAGCAAATATTACAACTCAGTTTAGAAGACGTTGAAATATCAATTAATTAAGTTAAAATAGGTTAGTTCTCTAATGGTCAAACAGATATAATTGAAATAGTAATTATGAAATGACTCAAGTGTACAGTGGGTGACTGAACAGGTACGTACATTATTGTTGCATGAGCTACGATTATTGATTCGTTATCCTAAAGGTATAATCGTGTCACCAAGTGTTATTTTAACATACCTGCACCAGAGTAGTTTCGTTGTCTGCACGATAATAATAGCACGCCGAATGAGTATATATCCGATTCTACCTTGAGATAGCCCGTTTCTAATTAAATGGGATATTTGTGATTATCCATATCGGAGTCCTCATTTAGATCAGCTGGCTTATAGACTTGCTTACATGGCCGATTACCGAGGATAAATTCTGAAATTTCAAAACCACATATTTTGGCTTTCAGATTGTCATCTAACAGTATATTTCTATCCATGAAAGATCCATGTATTACTGTGTTGTGCTGACCTAGGCCATAGTGGAGATACTTGAGTCCTTTTGCTGCATCCATGCAAATCTCCAGCCGATTTTGCCACTTTAAGCAACTCCTCTTTTCGTCCAAAGAATTATCAAGGCTACCATTGACAGGATACTCGTAAACCATAATCTTTTCTTCGCCTTCATCACAATAACCAAGGAAAGAAATTATTTTTTCATGGTTCAAGTTGGAAATGACTTTGAGCTCGTTAAGGAACTCATTCTTACCATCACAGCGATAATCACTAAAGCGCTTAAAGGCAGCAATGCGATTTTTATAACTTTCTGAGAGATATCCTCGGTAAAGCGTATTATATTCACCAAATGCGATTTCATTTTCTTCGGCGATTTCTTCAGTCGCCAACTCGATCTCCTTCAGTGGGATGAATTTTTCTTCAAGGTTTGCCATGAGAAAGGACATTGTTTTTTCTTGTTTGTTTTATTACATACAATATTGGTGACTTTTTATGGGTATGTTTTGTTGTGATTATAGTAGACCGTACTCAGAGGTGATTTTGAACCCATTGTTTATATACATAGAGTTAAAAGTTACAATTTGTTATAGCTTCATACCTGATCGTAGTCCCTTTTGGCTTTTATAATTACCATTGAACAGCTAAACTTGGGCCTTTTTCCATGTCTCCCATGATTGAGTATAAATCTTGAGGTACCGTCTTATGTTAAGGGTCATCTTTTTCCATGTCTCCCATAGCTTGAGCTCTTGATCCTAAGCCAGAGCCTAAAAAGAGTCCCGAGTATGCAATGAATCGAAAATTAAATGTCAAGTCTATGGTTATAGTTTTTGTTTTTCTATTTGGAGCTTATTATTGGTCGTAAAGTTATCGATATTCATGGATTGCACCACTCATCATAAACACAGCACGTACCTCGATTTTGCAGTGATCCTCACTTGCAGCATATGTAGCATCAACAACAACAATTGAAATGTCAGCCTTTTCAAAGCGTGCATAACAAAAAGAGCTAAACTGTGATCTCTCCATGAACCATTATGCTGAAAAATAATATTATTGTTACCACCAAGTGTCTTCAAGTAATATATTTAAAGACAATGTATCCCATAATATCAATAAAGAACACTTATTGTTATTACAAATGATTACTCTCAACTTTAAGAGGCCTAATTGATTGAATTTTGTAGAGATATTCCTGTTTTTTTACGTCGTGTGTGCATACCCTCTGGTGTTTATCTGTAGCTTACTTCTGATATGTGCAGGTGAAAGCCAAGAGAGCTTTCTCAAGGGAAGAACAACAAACGTCTGAGACCTGGAAGTTATGTTGTAGGGAGCTTTGTAGGGGCGGGGAGTTACAGAACTATATACATGACAATATGACATTTCACCCACGGAAAAGAATGATCAATTACAAAGTGAGGAATACTTATTAAACAGATCATGCTCTGCTTCTGTAATGCACTAAACTGACTAAGTCGTTTAAAATAAGTAGATCACCAGTTGTAACTATTTTTTGGCTACAACATCACTCGTATCAAAATGAAAAACTTTTGTCAGCTTGAGAATACAAAAACCTTGGCGAAACATAAAAGTATAGCATAATATAGCATGACTAAAATATATCAACACAACATACAATTAATTTTTTTTTATTTCTTGAATTAATTAAACAAATCTTTATATGTATATGTTTGGTGCAAGGATATGATAGTTATGATTAGTATCTGAAGATTTATAAATTAAGATGATATCAAATTTCATGGGAAGATATACTGGTTTTGCTCACAGTAACTAAAGGTTATAAAAGAAATATGTTCAAGAAAAAAGAACTTACATTAGTATCAGTTGCTCCCAGCCTGCAGTAACTACAATTATTCTGAAACAGCCAAAGGTAAAGCCGCCATCTTTTGTTCCTTGGTATGCGCTACTGTTTTTGACAGTGCCTAGTCTACACTTCTGGTCTGCGTGCTGCAGCGGGGATTGTAGGATTTTCAGGATCCTATATTGGAGAAAGCTTCTTATGGTCGTCTATGAGGGGATCCCAAACTTCAATAGCAGAGGTTTAATAGACCATACTTCTGTAACATGAAACGCAAGAACATGGCTGAAGGATGTTTTCACATAACTATATTTCACACCTCACTAACAACAACCACTTTCTTTTCTTTTACGCGAAGAATCGCAATTTGTCGGCTTAACCTTAACCTCAATTTATTATCTTTTAGTGATAGTTGGGAGATTTATCGTGCACAAACAGATTACAAATGGGAGGGGATGGGAAGGTTACATTCTAACAAAATTACTAGCGTCGTAACCCGCCCAACGGGCGGGGTCGTTTCCTAATTTTTTTTTCTAAAAGTAGGTATGTGTATCAGTTATATCTGTTGGTAGTGAGACTCGTTTTTATCAAAAGAAAACTAAAAAGAAACTAATCTTTGATATTTTTAGGCTTTGGCCATCTAACGAACAATTTTTTCCGATGTGAATCTTTGGTTGTACAAAATATTATTGGGGAATTAAGAGTTTTTTAAACTATGAAATTCAGCGTTAATAAAAAAAGACAAACTTGGCAATAAAAGTCGAGATGCATTAGAAGAGGTTCATATTTTCAAATTACATAAGATAACATGTTTTCTCATGTGAATCTTTGATATTTTTAGGACTTGGCCTATCCGACGAACGTGTTAAATGAATCTTTGGTTGTATATATACAAACAAGGTGGGTTTTTGTTTGTAAATACCTTTTTAACAATCTTTTTATCATTGATTTTAAGTAGGACATACAGGTGTTTATGCTATAAAACTTTTGATAATATTAGTGGTGTTTGGATAAGTTATATTGGTTAGATTTGGACATATAGTGTTTTGTTTAATTTTAATTGTTTTTCATATTTTTAGTTTTAGATTTTTTTTAAATTTATTTTTCCGAAATTAACTTTTTGTGAAACTATTTTTTCTTTGAAATTATTTTTTCGAAAATAAGTTAAAATTTTTAAAATAATTTTCGAATTTTTTTTTGTTTAATTTTTTTTGAAATTATTTTTTTAAAATTATTTTTGTTGAAAATAAAATAAACTTTTTAAAATACTTTTCAAATTTTTTTTCGATTTAATTTTCTTTATTTTTTTAAATAAATTAAAAAATTTAAAATATTTTTCGATTTATCTTTTTTTATTTAAATTTTTTGAAATTATTTTTTCCGAAAATAAATTAATATTTAAAATCTTTTTCTATTTCATTTTTTAAAAACTATTTTTGAAAATAAATTAAATTTTTTAAAATATTTTTCGAATTTAAAATAAAAATATTTTTCGAAATTATTTGTTTTCGAAAAAAAAAATATGAACTTTTTTTCGAAATAATTTCTTTTTAGTTCATTAGATATTATAAATTAAAGAGAAAGTAGAAGAACACATGGGTATTTTAGTAAATTCATTCGAGAAGTTAGTGAGATTGAACCTATCTTGAATGTATATTTACGAGTGTGGTTGTTTATATATTACATTAGCGAGGTCGATCTTTAATGAAAAATATGTTCTTAATACATTTAACATACAATAAACATAGGTATTCATATCCAGTACCGACTATACATTAAAAAAGAATAAAAAAGATAATAAGGCACCATTTCAGCTTTTGTGAAAACATGAGTTTACGAATTCTAGCTTATAATTCGAAAAAGTGAGCCAAGCAAGCTTAATCCAAACACACCCACAAATTGAACAATAAATTTCTAACCTACTGAGGGTGTTTGGGATTGCTGACTTACAATTGCTATGACAGGATATCATCTTAAATGGTACTTTGTTACTAAGCTCACCTTTTTAAGAACAGGAGACATTGCCAACATAAGCTTCACAAACTCTGTCTCACACACAATGTTGTAGAATTCTACAATCTTCAACTCCTCCAAATGCTCTAACCAAATATTTGTACATTTTTTCAGTGAAGCTCTCCTAATATTAATACTAATATATTTATCACCAGATCCTGCACTTCTTTCAGATAAGCAGCTTTCTTATCAATTCTACCACGTAAAGCAAGATGCACCCTCTATCATATTTAAAGCAACAAATTAAACATCGTCGATTAAGAGGTTCTTAGTATATCTGGTCAGAAATAAGACATAATTTTGACAAAAAATTGCAGCTTTGTGATCCAAAGATAACTCATTTATGTAGTGAGCTGAATCTGATATTGACTCGTTTACATGCTCTAAACTGTCATCTTGCTTTCTATTTTGGGCAGGCTTGGAATGACTAAGCCGCCTTCAATCATTCGAATAAACCTTCCTAAGTGACCATGAAAAATGCAGTAGATATTGTTCCATTGACTTGCACCCAAACCATATGAAACACTATGTTGCGCACAAGCTAAAGCTTCAAAGATCTTGTTCTCGCATTTCAAATTGCAGACTTGCAGCTGCTAAGTACAATCAGAGACCATTTAAAGACAGCAGATTGTCACTATATCTATCGCCAATATATACATATCAATAACTCCATCATATGCCCACGTTTCCACATTCAAAGAACAAATGCTTCATTGTTAAGTGGATAACGAACAGGATGCATGAGATGCAGGATACAAGATTTGTTCTGGTTGCTTCCCCTGCAATTTTTCAACGCGTACAATATGTTCCAGAAAGACAAATGGGGATGGGAATGGGCTGACCCGTGGTTTCATATTCTGCCATTCTTCCAGGCACATCAATGAATGTCCAATCCAGGTGCACCTATTGCAGTAGCTGCTACTCAGATTGGTCAACGGTTTCCTGTTCCACGATTCAACATGACAGAAGTTGTCGTTGCAGGTTAGGCAGCTAACATGTCAGCTCTATTGATGAGTTCATTACTGCTACAAAATAAAAACCAACCACGAGTTCCCGATTTCACTGATCCGTGTCAAAAAGTACCTTAGCCTTAATGAAAGAAACAAAGCTTCTTAGGCTTTCTCTTGAAACATTCAACATAGAATACATAATTACATAGTTACTTGGTTGCTCACATCCTGCAATGGAGAAGAAGAAACAAAGTAACACTATTAGTGGAAACCTGTTAAAGTATACTAAATATCAGTTCAATGCTACTGAAAGTGCCAACGATCAGACTAAATGAGGTTAACATAAGGATCGTTCATCTGCTAAAACACATTTATAGATGCTAGAGTTTAGGATTTTGTAGAGTTGGGATCCTTTGTATTCCCATGAATGGTTGTAACTGCTTGTAATTGCTGGTAATTGCAGAGACGATTGGTTTAATGATCCCGGCTGTTAGTAGCAGTCAACTTACCTGTTGCAAGACCTTTTTTCGCTTTCTTCCTATTTTGACATACTATGTACTCTTTATTTATATGAAAATATCCTTCGTTTGAAAAAGTAAGAAGAAAATAAAACTTTCCTCTACTTGGTTATATGTAAGTAGCTTCTCAAACGTTTTCTAGATTTTCTGTTTCTCATTGTTTGATAGGATGAAGTGCGCCCGCCAGCACGTCATCTATAACCTGTTTTAGTTTACTTAACAATCATGGAGTTTATTTAACTTGATTATGGCCATTTTTATCCAAGCGTTGCAAATATGATGATTCCTTACCAGATTTCTTTGCCTCCTAAATTGATTCAACGTCACTTTCGGAATTTGTAGGAACAGGTGCATGTTGAGGTGTGGGTGCAGTTGTTAGCTTAGATTTGTAAGGTGAAACATTAATAGTCAGAGACAAAATGGAATGCTTAAAAATGTGTAGGCACGTCTCCTCCCAGTTATGGCACTGGCACTGTTAGGGCCACAAGTCCTGCCACTCTCGTTAAGGGTACTTAAAATTATATTAAATTAAAACAAAATAAAAGCCTTAATGGGTGTGTATCAGCAAATTAGATTCTAACCCACCTTCCAGAAGGACTTGACGGTGTGGTGAATCCAGAACACTCAAAAGCAGCGTTTAGCTCAGACATGGAGGCACCAGTAATTTGGATTGCATGTTCACCAAAGGCAGGGATGATTGAAAAGGAAGATGCTGGTGTGCTAGGAGCAACAAAATTGGGTTCACTTGAAGCTTCAAGTGTGGTGGCGCGCCTCACATTTTAGGTTGTGATTCCTGAGATAAATTTCCAAAAGGACTTGACGGTGCAGTGAATCCATAACGTTCAAGACCCGATTAAGAACAGGTGTAAACATGCAATAGAAACTCATACTGGTATTAAGAGAACCGTAAAAGTAACTTACTTGATACCAAGATCTTCTGAATACCAAAACCAAAGCAGCCGGTGCCACTGAAGTTACGTATCAAAAGCTCGTATTCCTTGACCTTCAAGTGAGTTTCCAGCCGGTGTCACTGAAGTTACGTCTCAAAAGCTTATATTCCTTAACCTTCAAGCGACTTTCCATTCCTAGAGCTGCATTGCCTTGTCTTCTCTAACAGTAACGTAGCAAGCAATCTTTTCATTACGCTTTATACTAAAAGACCTCAGTGTACCTAGCTGCAAAATCGAAATCAATATGATTAACAACACTCAAGTGACATTCTTATGAATACTTTTTTCACCATTACTAATACATTAGTGAGAATTTCTTTTAAAGAAATATAGATATCAAAATTGAGATATTACCTAGAGGTGGGAAACAAAGAAGCTTGGCTAAATGTCGAAAAGGGTTTCAATGTATGGGTCAAAACAGAGTAGTGACCAGTGCAGATCTGGTTGGCCCCACAGACAATTTTTATCAACTTCTATGAAATTAGAACTAATAAAATAGCGATGCTTCACAAGTATATAAAATCATTAGAAGCTTGTATGCATTAAATTAGAACTATTGTGATTTTTAACCCAACTAACTCATTTGATGTTGCCATTAAAAATAAAATATACCCCAATCAGCCCCTTTGCGACTAAATGGATCAAATGTTCTGGTGGGCCTACTTACCCTGCTCTGTGACTGGATGTATGCAGCGGTCCCATGAGCAACTATAATACCAGTGGCCAGCTATAGTGCTTTTCTACAACAATGTAAAAATAATAGCCAGTGATTTAAAAAAATCGTGAGGGTCTAGCTTTGACAACATATTTCACTTAATTTCCGTTAGTTATCAGTTTGTACAGGTAATTATCATTATCAGTTTGTCCAGGTCAGTTGCATCTATGATATCGTTATTAATTATCAGTTCGTCCAGGTAATTGTTCGTCAGTTATCTCGTAGCAGTAAAAAGCGGTGGACTTACACATAGGTTCTATAGCAGGATTATCATTATCAATTCGTCCAGGTAATTGTGCAGCTATGACAGGCCACCTATAAAACAAATAAATAGACGTAAGCTATATCCTTGACATATTGAACTTGCAATCGGCTTTGTATATGAGCTTACATTTAAGCTTCACATAACACACCTAGCCTCTAATAAGTGCGGTTTCGCGGATTCTACTTAAAAGGAATCCATGAGTCAAGACAACACAACTTCAAGACATGTTTGCTTCTGTGCCATACGTAGCTATCTTTTTACTTCTTTAGAATTACACACAGTTTGAAAGGTATTTTCAAAAAAAATAGTATACTTTCCTCTATTGAATTTTTTTTATCCCCGTAGCTAACTTTGATGTGACCACTAACTCCCTTTTTCCTAAGATGACCATTGAATCTACCACAAATATTAACATGTAAGTAGTTGTGCTTTCTAGAAAGCAAATCAATTAAGACACCTGATCAAGTTTTGTTTAGTCAGTTGTTTTTCTCAAAGAAGGCCACTGGTTCCACGTTAACTTCAGGACCCCTAGAAGTATTAAGAGCAAGGTTTTCTTTATACCCTCCATGATAACTATGAATCTTGCTCGTCAATGTTGAAGCACATATATTTATATTTCATGGTACAGCTTCAGGTCGAATCGAAGTGTCGGGTTCCTTGAATCAATCATAGGGCATGTTGGAGATAAATGAAATAATTTTAGCACAATCAAAATGCCAATATAATATTTAAAAGTACTAAAGATAAATGAAATATAAGTTTTTTGTTATTCAGCTACTTCATAAAGTACCTGAATGGACCCTATAATAATCTGCCCTCGCACTTGTTTTGATCTGCATTAAAGTCATTACTCGTTACAGTATAATACTATTTATCTTTGTGTTGCTCTTTCACTCCATCACAGCCATAAAGAAATTTACACTACACCAGTTTATTAAACACATAATAAGTAAATGAAATTTACCTTATTGCAATAACAGATGAGTTGATTGTCACCAAGAGTGAAAGAAAGAAAAACATGCTTATGAGTCTGTCAATCCATCCTCGGATATATCAATAAATAATAGAAAGATTACTGTATTTATTGGTGGTCTTTATCTCTGTGATGGTCGATATGACACACTGGACATTGTTTCATGATCTTGAAACTGTATTCATACTGAGGCGGGCTCTCTTTTTGGGCTATGTTTTCTCCATTTGAGCTTAAGCAATGACAATATCTATTTTGGAACTTCAGAACCAGAACTTTTAATCGCATTTTCAGCTGTGTAGTATGTAACTGCTTCCCCACTCCTACCTGCTCTCCCAGACCAACCTAAATACAGTAATAAATTTTAATCAACATTTTTATTGCCTAAATTTGGCAATAGTCGCATTGTGTATTAGGTCAAAATGAATTCAGAGTGATAAACACACTATCAAGTCACCCAACCTTGTGTTACGAAAAATGAGTCAATCGCTGGAGACCGAGTTGAATGAACTTCAAGAACGCTACCTGCATATGAGCCTGAAATATGCAGAAGTCAAAGATCAACGTGAAGATATTGTCTTAAAGCTTAAGGTCAGTGGCCGTGGAAGGAGCTGGTTTTCTTAAGCCATGACAAAGACAAGATCTTTCTTTTTCATTGGTTATAGTTTGGAGATTTTTAAAGAGATGCAAAGTGTTTGGTATATTGGGATTAAACCAACACCTAATACAAGTTAAACAAACTAAACTCGATCATTCCTTCCAAATGCAAACAGAGGCAACGGAATTAGATCTTCGAATATAATATAAATAAACAAACATAAGAGAAAAAGAACATTGTACTAAATTTACAAAAAACTCAACTGATTAGCCTTCCTTAAAAGAGAATTGTGAGTTATTACAGTCCTGTAGAGATGGTGTTCACTCTAATTCCATGTCTTCTTCCAACTTCAGAAGCCAAGACCTGCGTGTGTTAGCGACTATAATGATTAACCTAATAAAACTTGGAGCAAGGAACTGGAACTTGGGATGTGTGCATTTACTTTTATGTTGTCACTCTCCAAAGAAGCCTAGGCTGAACTCATACCTCCACCATATTTGCAATATGTGACAATGTAGTTAAAATTCCATACAAAATGATCACCACGAATATAGATTAAAATGTAAAATGAAAAAATTACCCAGGTATAAACTTTTTAGCAGCAAAAGTACAGTCCTTTGATAACAAAAAAAACATCACCACAACCATACTCAGAACAGTTCAGCAACAATTCGGGGGTTCTATAACACCTTGTCACAACATATTCTATTAGGAAATCTGTCTCACATGTAGGTCTTGCTAGCCCAAAGTCACAAATCTTTAGGTGATATTTAACTATTTGTAAGAGTAAGGTTAGCCCAAAAAGATTCAAGATTGTGAATGCTTACAGTTGCAGACGTCAATTAGATCCTATGTTATAGTCATTTGACAGCGTAATCATATAGAGCCTGTCCTGAAACAGATGTGATAAAGAGCCTCATTGTCAAGAACCATACAAGAACCATACATTAATGGAATTAGTAATCTCAAAGTTCAATCAGATTAATCTCACCAGTCAACAGTCAATATATAACTTTATAGAAGTGACTGCTCAGATAGTACATCTGATAAAAAAAAAATAGAAGATAACCAGACGTGACTATGCGAATTACCAAGATACAGAAGTACACACAACACCAGTATTTTATCTCATTATAACGGAACTTGTTATTAGAGCATTATTCTGAAGAATACGGTGAGAAACGTCATTTATATATTTTTCCTCGGAACCTCAAAATATATACTAAATGTCGTGAGACAAGATCGCTAGGTGGGTTGGGTTTCAGGTCTAGAGAGTTGATATAAAAAATGTAGTTGTCATAAACGGGTAAAACAGGTTAAGATTGGAATGCCAACAACTGTCTTTGTCGAATGTGCTTTAAATTAATTAACTTATTACTATTTAAGTTCAGCCTGATAAGGCCTAATGGTACACCCTAAGACACTACTCATCGTCTTACAGATGTTCATTACCCCAAAATATACCAGGTAAAAAATTAAAACAGAAAGCCCTCATAGATCAATCAAATAAGATTCTACTTGAACCAAGCCTCACCTTGCTCATCTTTCAACTGCTGCAACTTGTAAAGTTCACTCTTTTCAGATACATCGAGATTATGAGGAACAACAATGATGTGACAAAACATTTCATTATGTCACATATATATATGCAAAAAAAAATTAATAATGAGGCGAGTCTCATAAACATTGAAAAAATTCATATCTAAGAGTCTGAGACATTCCTTTGTTATAGCGAACTTTCGTTCTTTTTCTTCAGCTTTGATCTAAACGACAAAGCAAGGACTATGCGCTGTAAGAGATGAAACATTCGTATAGTAATGAAAAGTGAAGAACCAGTGAAGGGGATATAAGGCTGGATGAGTTGTTTTTTGTCTGGCTTCAAAGATTTGATTATATCGTAAAGAAATATGCTACAAATTACAGTCAGAAACCATTTGTAGATCGAAGAACTTGTATCGAGCATGCATTCATAAAATAGGAGGCTGGTTGAATAAATAACATACCATGCTTGAGTCTGTCGATAAATTAGGAGGATGGTTACTGAAGTTGGTCTCTGCTGCACTATATTTACAAAGAAGCAATGCTTTCTCAACTAAAAGGAAACTAATGGGCGAGAATTTTTGTCTCCTGTTGCCTAGTTTCGTATCTGAAAACAGAAAATGAAGGAAATTTTAGTTATATGCAAATAAGCTGTAACGTTACAAATTTCCAACAGAGTACGTATAAACCATGCCTTTCCTTTCATAACTGAAACGTATGACTTTATAGTGTCCAGGTCAATCCAATAACTTCATTCAGAATTCACTGGAGGGATATTATCTGCATTCTAACGCTTGAATCGTTAGGCACAGTAGACATAAAAGCCTTGTTAAGATTCTTATATCAGCAAAGGCATAAACTGTAGATGCCAAAATTCTTAGCCACTGGTAATCAACATTCATAAAAGAAAAGGAAATCGTTTTGCAAAAAAAATGAAGGAAAAAAAACAAAAGAACCTTTGGTGGTTTGGGGATCTGTCATTTCGCAAATAAAGAAGGAAAGAGCATTTGATCAATCCAAAACGGGCTGTTTTATTATCCAGAGAAATTAACCATTTTGACTTGTAAAAGAGTTATCGACTTCGTCACTGCACTAATAAAAAATGTAACTACATGATAAACCGTTGGAAGAACTTTCTAGTGTGTGCTTTAGTTGAATATGTCATTTCTTAATCACTTATTTCAACCCCAATCTAAAAGGTCCTTTTAGTCACGCGTAATATGCAGCATTACTTCACTTGTACATGAAAAATGGCCAGTGACTTGCAAAAAGTAAGTTTGTCATCGAATTCTCAAAGTGATTACTTATTTGTTAGTTCACATTTTCATTTTCAAGCGGCGTATAATAAGTGTAACCTCACTTCGTTTACTCTAACTAAATTCTTAACCATCCGTAAAATTAAACACACAAAAACCAATAATTATCAATGGAATGTTTTATTTTACTTAGGGTGCTATCCCACTTCATTAATTTTTTAAATCAAGTTATTGATATAATAATCTTGTATATTATCAATTGATACCTTGCATATGACTGAATTCTTGAAAAGAACTTTATAGCTTACTCGTAAGACATATAGGTCACTAATACCTTTATTGAGTGATTGTCGGCACCTGCAGTTCACTGGATTCTCTCATCCATGTATATAACCTACACTACAAGAAAGAATATCGAAGCTTTATTAAAATTAGTTAACCATCATGCAAGAATAAAAGAGAAAGGCAGATGGTGATATTAGGGTCTAGATAAAAAGAAAAAAAACATGTACATACCTTTTAGACATGGAAGATTTAACCTGTAAAATAAAATTAAAAAACACAGTTTCATTAGGTTTAAGAGTAGGGTTCGAGAAGAAATGCATACCTGATTTTACATATGTTTTATTTTAGATAAGAATTAGGATTTTTCTAAGGATAATCTTTTTGCAAATAAAAAGATATACTCTTAATTGGGTTAAGATACGTATCCTAATTCAAATTATTTATTTCAAACAATATATTTTTTATTGACTTTACTAATAACCAGGACAATAAATATAGGGGTTTAACATTATAAAACAAAAACGGTCCAATAGCCCAATTAGGAAACACCAAAACCTGCAACCGGAAGGTTATGATTTCGAATCTCACGACCCCCTAATAAAAATCAATTTTTTTACAACAAACAAACTGCGTTTTCAAACGCGACTTTCAAAACGCAATTTCAAATACTGCGTTCTGAAAAACGATTTTCAATTTCAAATTGGAATTTGGAGATTTTCTAGGAAATTCTGAAATACTATTGGCCAAAAGATGTGACTGGGATATGACTGGATTAAAAAGTGTGGTTTCAAATCATAATTATACCTATATATAATATAGAGATATATATATATACATATATATATATATATATATATATATATATATATATATATATATATATATATATATATATATATATATATATATATATATATATATATATATATATATATATATATATATATAGTGGGGTTATTATAAAACAAATCCTATAATAAAATAAATGAGGTGAATTCTTAGCCCTTGGATCAAAATCACTAAATTTGATTAAAAAAATGGTGTCTTTTTGTAAACTCTAAAACTTTAGAGGCAATTCTCGAAAATAATAAAATTTAAAACGCCAATTATATAAAATTCTAAAAACTAATAAAAAAGATCATATCTGTTTCTTAAAAAAACACACACACTAAAGTCGATCATTTCCATATCAAAACCCAATCAAATCTATCAAATCTTTCAATATCAATCGAATCAAAACTGTAAATCCATGGCTCGAACATATATGGTGATCTACAACGATGAAGGTGGTCAAATATGGTGACCACGATCGGTGACGGTAATCGGAATCGGTCATGCTGATCTTCTGATGATAACCAATGATAGTAACCATGGTCGATGTTGCGGTATGACATCAAAGATGTAGAAGATTATGGGTAAGTATGTGGTTATGATTTATGCATACAATGTGTTTGATATAATGTCTCAATAAGACATCATAATTGTGATGCACTACTTTAACATTCTAATGTACTAGGTATGAGACCGTAATGTAGTAAGTTACTTACGGGTTTGATGTGGTAGAAAATATAGTGTAATGAAGTTGGTTACTTTCGTTGTTCATAGATAGAAAATGTGTTAAAAATGTATTATAATGCTCTAGAATGTGATAGGATATCAAACATATATAAGGTTTTGTGCAAGTGTGTGTTTATGATTGATGTATAAAATGTGTTTGATATAATGTCTCAATGAGAATTATAAAGTTTATTCTACTGCATTACAGTTAAATTTTAATGCACTGTAATGCAGTAGGTCACTTGCATTGTTCTTTCTACTACATTACTGTTTAATTTTAATGCACTGTAATGTATTACGATACTTGCATTTTTCTTTCTACTGCATTACAAATTAAATTTTAATGCACTGTAATGCAGTAGGTTTTACAGTCTTCATATGCATGATTTAATGCATTAGAACTTTATTTCTACTACATTAAAGGTTTAAATTCTAATGCATTTAATGCAGTAGGTTACTCGTGTTGTTCATATGCATGATTTACTATATTGCAGCTTTATTTCTACTACATTACAGTATAATTTTAATGCATTGTAATGAAGTAGGTTACGTACATTCTTCATATGCATGATTTAATGCATTAAAACTTTATTTCTACTACATTAAGGTTTAAATTCTAATGCATTTAATGCAGTAGGTTACTCGTGTTGTTCATATGCATGATTTACTATATTCTAGCTTTATTTCTACTACGTTACAGTTTAATTTTAATGCATTGTAATGAATTAGGTTACGTACATTCTTCATATGCATGATTTAATACATTAAAAATTTATTTCTACTACATTAAAGTTTAAATTCTAATGCATTTAATGCAGTAGGTTACTCATGTTGTTCATATGCATGATTTACTATATTGCAGCTTTATTTCTATTACATTACAGTTTAATTTTAATGCATTGTAATGAAGTAGGTTACGTACATTCTTCATATGCATGATTTAATGCATTAAAACTTTATTTCTACTACATTAAGGTTTAAATTCTAATGCATTTAATGCAGTAGGTTACTCGTGTTGTTCATATGCATGATTTACTATATTGCAGCTTTATTTCTACTACATTACAGTTTAATTTTAATGCATTGTAATGAAGTAGGTTACGTACATTCTTCATATGCATGATTTAATGCATTAAAACTTTATTTTATACTACATTAAGGTTTAAATTCTAATGCATTTAATGCAGTAGGTTACTCGTGTTGTTCATATGCATGATTTACTATATTGCAGCTTTATTTCTACTACATTACAGTTTAATTTTAATGCATAGTAATGAAGTAGGTTACGTACATTCTTCATATGCATGATTTAATGCATTAAACCTTTATTTCTACTACATTAAGGTTTAAATTCTAATGCATTTAATGCAGTAGGTTACTCATGTTGTTCATATGCATGATTTACTACATCGCAACTTTATTTCTACTACATTACAGTTTAATTTTAATGCATTGTAATGAAGTAGGTTACTTACATTCTTCATATGCATGACTTAATGCATTAAAACTTTATTTCTACTACATTAAGGTTTAAATTCTAATGCATTTAATGCAGTAGGTTACTCGTGTTGTTCATATGCATGATTTACTACATTGCAGCTTTATTTCTATTACATTACAGTTTAATTTTAATGCATTGTAATGAAGTAGGTTACGTACATTCTTCATATGCATGATTTAATGCATTAAAACTTTATTTCTACTACATTAAGGTTTAAATTCTAATGCATTTAATGCAGTAGGTTACTCGTGTTGTTCATATGCATGATTTACTACATCACAACTTTATTTCTACTACATTAGTGTTATTTTATGTTCTATTACATTAAAGTTATTTGGTGCTGCTATTTTATACTAGTAAATGAATATAGTGCACTAACAAAATAACTGTGTTAAATTATGATATAAATAACAGTGATGTAGTAGAATATAATGGTAATGAAGTAGAAAATATTTGTAATGTATTTGTAGTTTTTTACTACATTATAACTTTATTTCTACAACATTATACTTATACTCTACTACATGCTAGTTTAAATTCTATTGCATCACATAATATATTTTGCTATTTTCATGAAAATGCTTGAACTGTTATTACACAGGTGAAAAGAACATGCAAAAAAACACAAGCGACAAAGGCATATGCATTTACCAAGCTACAAGCAGTAGATTGCATCCTCAAATACCAATTGATACACTCGAATTGAAGGGCGAAATGGTGCACAGATGCATTGAACGCGTAACAAAGATTCTTGGAAGATACTCGTGGATGGTGGATCATTTATAGACAACACTTAAATTATATTAGATGTAATACTTTGGAATACGGAACGTAAATACGATTTATTGAAATTTTAATGATGACTAATTTTGTATAATATTTACTACTTTTGATTACTGTTGATATGTGAATGAACATAGATGCATTAAGTTATCCAGTATGTTGCAATGAAAATAATATTGCATCTGGCGACTACAGCTAATGCATCACAATATTATTTTACTTCGTCAGATTGTTACCATACTACTGAATTGCAATATAACTTTACTCCATCAAAATAATACTTTAGTACATCATTGTATTATTTTACCACATCACAATGACTATTTTACTGCATCATAATGTGAATGCTATTGTATCAAAATATAATGTATATTTTAATGCGTTATAATACACCAAACAAATAAGATAATATACAGTATTAATTATTATTCGTAAAACAAAAGGATACCAAGTATATTTAAAATACAATAAGATACTTTTGTATTCATGTTTGGTAACAAATACTATACATCTTAGAACCGAAAACATGGCTTGTAAGTAATAATTTGATATCTATACACTACTTATTTTGAATATAAAACGAATAATGAAACATTGCTTGTAAGCTTTACGGGTACATATTCTGTGTCCAGATCTTGTCGCTCTTGTCGGCTCTTCTTGTTGCTTGCTGTTCTTTGATGGTGGCCACTTCAATGGGCATGCTTTTAAATCATGGCTCTTTTCCTACACAGCCACTACACTTCCTCGTTTTATTACTTTACTGCATCACTGTGTTATTTTCCTGCATTACAATGTAAACTTTACTACATCAAAATGTATATTCTACTCCATCACAATACAATAGACAATCTTACTGCATCACGCTTTTATACCTACTCCATCATAATGAAAAGCTACTTAACTTTAAGACCAGTAACAACCATTTAACTCTGAAAATCACAGTATTTATATCTAAATCTAATACGTGCCAAACATCAGCACAATATTACCAAATACTGTAACAACCATCTAAATTCATTTCAATACTTCATACAATAACAAAATTCAATTAACTTCACTTGATCAATAAGAAATAACATAAATGTTATGTACATTAGTGAATCTATAGAATCATTAATGTGAATTACAAACTAAAACATTATAATGCGGTAAAAAATTATAAGTATATTACAAATAGTTTCTACTGAATTGCAGTTATGTTTTATTGCATTATCGTATATTCTACAACATTAGTGTATATCATACTGCATTATTTTATACCCAACTGCATTACTATATATTCTACAACATTACCGTATATTCTACAACATTAGTGTTTTACAACAGTACCGTATATTCTACAACATTACTGTATATTCTACAACATTACCGTATATTCTACAACATTACCGTATATTCTACAACATTAGTGTTTTACAACAGTTATGTTTTATTGCATTACCGTATATTCTACAACATTAGTGTTTTATTGCATTACCGTACATTCTACAACATTAGTGTATATCATACTGCATTATTTTATTGCAGTACCGTATATTCCACGACATTACCGTATATTCTACAACATTACCGTATATTCTACAACATTAGTGTTTTACAACAGTTATGTTTTATTGCATTACCATATATTCTACAACATTAGTGTTTTATTGCATTATTTTATTGCATTACCGTATATTCTACAACATTAGTGTATATCATACTGCATTATTTTATACCCAACTGCATTACTATATATTCTACAACATTACCGTATATTCTACAACATTAGTGTTTTACAACAGTACCATATATTCTACAACATTACTGTATATTCTACAACATTACCGTATATTCTACAACATTAGTGTTTTACAACAGTTATGTTTTATTGCATTACCGTATATTCTACAACATTAGTGTTTTGTTGCATTACCGTATATTCTACAACAGTAGTGTATATCATACTGCAATATTTTGTTGCAGTACCGTATATTCCACAACATTACCGTATATTCTACAACATTACCGTATATTCTACAACATTACCGTATATTCTAAAACATTAGTGTTTTACAACAGTTATGTTTTATTGCATTACCGTATATTCTACAACATTAGTGTTTTATTGCGTTACCGTATATTCTACAACATTAGTGTATATCATACTGCATTATTTTATACCCAACTGCATTACTATATATTCTACAACATTACCGTATATTCTACAACATTAGTGTTTTACAACATTAGTGTTTTACAACAGTACCGTATATTCTACAACATTAATGTATATTCTATAACATTACCATATATTCTACAAAATTACCGTATATTCTACAACATTAGTATTTTACAACAGTTATGTTTTATTGCATTACCGTATATTCTACAACATTAGTGTTTTATTGCATTACCGTATATTCTACAACATTAGTGTATATCATACTGCATTATTTTATTGCAGTACCGTATATTCCACAACATTACTGTATATTCTACAACATTACCGTATATTCTACAACATTAGTGTTTTACAACAGTTATGTTTTATTGCATTACCGTATATTTTACAACATTAGTGTTTTATTGCATTATTTTATTGCATTACCGTATATTCTACAACATTAGTGTATATCATACTGCATTATTTTATACCCAACTGCATTACTATATATTCTACAACATTACCGTATATTCTACAACATTAGTGTTTTACAACATTAGTGTTTTACAACATTACCGTATATTCTACAACATTACCGTATATTCTACAACATTACCGTATATTCTACAAAATTAGTGTTTTACAACAGTGCAATTTCTACCAAATCACATGCATACTTTATCACTTTTACAAAAAAAATTTATTGCATTACTGTTACGTTCTACTACATTACTTTATATCCTACTGCGTCACATATATGTTTCTACCGCATTGCAGTTACGATCTACTACATTACTGTATATCTTACTGCATCACATTATGAATTAAAGCATCACAGTTAGAACTAACGCATCATAGTTATAGAAAATCATATAGACATTTTATCAAACACCTAGTATACAGGTTTCATATATACACTTTCAACTATTTCTTCTCTCAAAATTCATTACGAAAGTAGTAAAAAAAAGATCAATATACCGTATTCATCAACGATAATTAAATAGAACATAAAAAAGCTTACTTTTAAAGTTTTTGGTCGAATCTAAACACATACCAACTGGGGAACGGTTGTTAACATGTCGCTGGTGGTGCGATGGTGAAAGTATGGTGGACAGAAGGTGGTGAGATGGTGAATCAACATAAAGAAATAGGGTTATCAAATCAAACCGTTGAATCTTTGAACGAACAAGTCGGGGGAGGTGGTGGTTAGTGGTGGCGAAGGTGGGGAAGACGATGGACCAGGCGGGGAAGGTGGTGGTTCACGATGGAGAAGATGGCGGAGAAAATGGAGGAGACGATGGTGGTTGGTTACGGTGGAAATGAAACATTCGATCTAAATGTGTGTGTGAAAAAACCCAGTTTATATAAGTTTAAGAAAATTGTTGAAAACGCCCCTGAAGTTTTATAAATTACAAAAAGACACCATTTTTTTTTGAAAAAAAAGGGGGACACATGGCAGCATGTGGTTCCACCTCATTTATTTTATTTTAGAAATTGTTTTATTTTACCCCAACTATATATATATATATATATATATATATATATATATATATATATATATATATATATATATATATATATATATATATATATATATATATATATATATATATATATATATATATATATATATATATATATATATATATATATATATATATATATATATATATATATATATATATATATATATATATATATATATATATATATATATATATATATATATATATATATATATATAGAGTTGAGGTAAAATAAAACAAATTTTATAATAAAATAAATGAGATGGAACCACATGCTGCCATGTGTCCCCCCCCCTTTTTAAAAAAAAATGGTGTACTTTTGTAATTTTAGAAACTTCAGGGGTATTTTTATAATTTTTATCCTAACTATATATACTTTTTTTTCATCTCGTTTTTTTATTTGTTCTCGTAACTGATAAACCCCAACGTCCCCAACCACCGTATTCGAGACCATCGTCGACAACCTCCGTCACCAACCATCGTAACCGACTACCGTCATCACCATAACTGTAACCACCGTAACTCTAACCACTGGTTATTGATTCATTATGTTTACTGAATCTTCAGTTAGTAGTGGTGCATCATCATCATCATCAGCATCTTCTGGTGTTTTTTGTTGTAATCGTGATATAGTTGGTACGTACATGATTTAGAGCATTCATTTGGCTGTGTTTTAAAAGGAAACAAGATGAAACGAAATTATATAAAACATGCACACCAGATGTTTGTTAAAATTCCTACATGAAAGTTTATAATTGTAATGCGCTAGATATAGCAGTGATGCGGTATTAAGTTAGATGGTTGTTAAAGTATTATGTTTTGTTGAAGATCAGTTTCATAACTTTTTTACTGAATTATACTGTAATGTTGTAGAATATACGGTAATGTTGTAGAATATATAGTAATGCAGTTGGGTATAAAATAATGCATTATGATATACACTAATGTTGTAGAATATACAGTAATGTTGTAAAACACTAATGTTGTAAAACACTAATGTTGTAGAATATACGGTAATGTTGTAGAATATACTGTAATGTTGTAGAATATACGGTAATGTTGTAAAACACTAATGTTGTAGAATATACGGTAATGTTGTAGAATATACGGTAATGTTGTAGAATATACGGTAATGTTGTAAAACACTAATGTTGTAAAACACTAATGTTGTAGAATATACGGTAATGTTGTAAAATATACGGTAATGTTGTGGAATATACGGCAATGTTGTAAAACACTAATGTTATAAAACACTAATGTCGTAAAACACTAATGTTGTAGAATATACGGTAATGTTGTAAAACATTAATGTTGTAAAACACTAATGTTGTAGAATATACGGTAATGTTGTAGAATATACGGTAATGTTGTAGAATATACGGTAATGTTGTAAAACACTAATGTTGTAAAACACTATTGTTGTAGAATATACGGTAATGTTGTAGAATATACTGTAATGTTGTAGAATATACGGTAATGTTGTAAAACACTAATGTTGTAGAATATATGGTAATGTTGTAGAATATACGGTAATGTTGTAGAATATACGGTAATGTTGTAAAACACTAATGTTGTAGAATATACGGTAATGTTGTAGTATATACGGTAATGTTGTAGAATATACGGTAATGTTGTAGAATATACGGTAATGTTGTAGAATATACGGTAATGTTGTAGAATATACGTTAATGTTGTAGAATATACGGTAATATTGTAGAATATACGGTAATGTTAATGTTGTAGAATATACACTAATGTTGTAGAATATACGGTAATGTTGTAGAATATACTGTAATGTTGTAGAATATACGGTAATGTTGTAGAATATACGGTAATGTTGTAGAATATACGGATGAGTTAGCTTAAATTTGTGTATGACGTTTGTATCTAAACAGGTAAGAGTTATCGAGTATGCTTGCGATTTGGTAGAATTTACAATGTGATGTTGTAGGATGTACTTTATTTTTATGGAGTATATTACTTATGGAGTAAAATTAAGGCTTTTATGAAGTAGAACAACTATGGAGTAGATATAAGACTATGATGGAGTACAATTAAAACTTAAATGGAGATTGTTAATAAACTATAGTTAACAATATATGTTTTCGGCACTGATGGATTAAGATTGTTAATAAACTGAGTTAACTATAATGTAGTAAAATTACACTTTGATGAAGTAAAAATTATATTCCTATACAATATAAACTCTCATGTTGTAGATTATAAATTACAGTTCAGTTGAAGATTTACTCACAAGTCTATGTTTTTTATAGGTTGGTGTTACACTATGTAATAGGACGGATTGTAAAAGACGCATTTTCAAGTTTTTCTCGTCGCAAAATCAGTGGTGTATTAGATAGAATTCAGAGTGAAGTGAAGCTACAGAACTGTAACATTGACATGTGTAATCCAAATAAAAGCAAAGTTAAAGGCACTGTTAGCTTTTCGAGGATGAAGCCCTAAAGTTATGGCATGAAAACTTAACAAAAGAAGGACTTGTAGTGTATGCGGTAGCAAGGAAGGACACAATTCAAGAACTTATCCAAGAGAACCTGCACCTTCCTAATTCATTATAGTTTATATTGTACTACAATATGTGCTATTCTTGTGAACTTTATTTTATAATTCTAGTGCATTAAAGTTTTAATCCTAATGCATTATAGTTTATTCCTGGTACTAGACATGATTGAACATAACGTGTATTGATAATCCTAATGTATTGTAATATTATTCCTTTTACATTATAGTACTGTATTAATCATAATGCATAATAATCCTTGTTTATTTATGTTTTAATTTAGTGTGTAAAAGTTTTATTGTTTTTTATTCTTAGGGAATTATAACTTATATTTTTACTACTTCTTAATATTTGTTTATTGTTTAACTTAGTCCATTACAGTTCAAACTTTATGTAACATTTGTCTATGTATCAAAATAATATATAACCTGGAATTCATCCAATTATTACACAACCTTTCAATTCATCAATTTATTACCAATTGTTACAATTTATTAAACTATGATGCAATACGAATGTCTCTTATATTTCCTAGTGCATCATTGTTTTTTACTACATTATAGTATATTCTACTGTATTACAATTATATTGTAGTATAATGCATTAGAAATAACAATAATTCACTATTTGGTATTCCACAGTAATCAAACACAAACCACAAATAAATGCAATAACTGATCATTAAAATTAAAATTACTTAGTTTGCAACAAACACGGTTTCGTACAAACGCAACCTACATTTTCCACAACACAGTTTCGTACAATTATGGATTGTGCCACTTTTGGAGTTTCGGCTTGATTTGATAAATTTAGACTTCTCTTTTGTAGCTTGTTATATGCGCGTGCGGTCGCCAATGTTTCGTCCTTTTTATTATTCATGCTTGTAAGAATTATTTCCGATGTGTACTTTTCTCGCAAAATCTGGATTTGTCCTTTTAGGTATGCACATTCTTTTGTTAGTCCATCCTCAAAAACCATCACCCTTTCGACTTCGATTCTTTTATTCGGAAACA